>CM067276.1:13492500-13495232 GCA_033220335.2 Troides aeacus | reverse complement strand
ACCTAACCTAACCTAACCTAACCTAACCTAACCTAACCTAACCTAACCTAACCTAACCTAACCTAACCTAACCTAACCTAACCTAACCTAACCTAACCTAACCTAACCTAACCTAACCTAACCTAACCTAACCTAACCTAACCTAACCTAACCTAACCTAACCTAACCTAACCTAACCTAACCTAACCTAACCTAACCTAACCTAACCTAACCTAACCTAACCTAACCTAACCTAACCTAACCTAACCTAACCTAACCTAACCTAACCTAACCTAACCTAACCTAACCTAACCTAACCTAACCTAACCTAACCTAACCTAACCTAACCTAACCTAACCTAACCTAACCTAACCTAACCTAACCTAACCTAACCTAACCTAACCTAACCTAACCTAACCTAACCTAACCTAACCTAACCTAACCTAACCTAACCTAACCTAACCTAACCTAACCTAACCTAACCTAACCTAACCTAACCTAACCTAACCTAACCTAACCTAACCTAACCTAACCTAACCTAACCTAACCTAACCTAACCTAACCTAACCTAACCTAACCTAACCTAACCTAACCTAACCTAACCTAACCTAACCTAACCTAACCTAACCTAACCTAACCTAACCTAACCTAACCTAACCTAACCTAACCTAACCTAACCTAACCTAACCTAACCTAACCTAACCTAACCTAACCTAACCTAACCTAACCTAACCTAACCTAACCTAACCTAACCTAACCTAACCTAACCTAACCTAACCTAACCTAACCTAACCTAACCTAACCTAACCTAACCTAACCTAACCTAACCTAACCTAACCTAACCTAACCTAACCTAACCTAACCTAACCTAACCTAACCTAACCTAACCTAACCTAACCTAACCTAACCTAACCTAACCTAACCTAACCTAACCTAACCTAACCTAACCTAACCTAACCTAACCTAACCTAACCTAACCTAACCTAACCTAACCTAACCTAACCTAACCTAACCTAACCTAACCTAACCTAACCTAACCTAACCTAACCTAACCTAACCTAACCTAACCTAACCTAACCTAACCTAACCTAACCTAACCTAACCTAACCTAACCTAACCTAACCTAACCTAACCTAACCTAACCTAACCTAACCTAACCTAACCTAACCTAACCTAACCTAACCTAACCTAACCTAACCTAACCTAACCTAACCTAACCTAACCTAACCTAACCTAACCTAACCTAACCTAACCTAACCTAACCTAACCTAACCTAACCTAACCTAACCTAACCTAACCTAACCTAACCTAACCTAACCTAACCTAACCTAACCTAACCTAACCTAACCTAACCTAACCTAACCTAACCTAACCTAACCTAACCTAACCTAACCTAACCTAACCTAACCTAACCTAACCTAACCTAACCTAACCTAACCTAACCTAACCTAACCTAACCTAACCTAACCTAACCTAACCTAACCTAACCTAACCTAACCTAACCTAACCTAACCTAACCTAACCTAACCTAACCTAACCTAACCTAACCTAACCTAACCTAACCTAACCTAACCTAACCTAACCTAACCTAACCTAACCTAACCTAACCTAACCTAACCTAACCTAACCTAACCTAACCTAACCTAACCTAACCTAACCTAACCTAACCTAACCTAACCTAACCTAACCTAACCTAACCTAACCTAACCTAACCTAACCTAACCTAACCTAACCTAACCTAACCTAACCTAACCTAACCTAACCTAACCTAACCTAACCTAACCTAACCTAACCTAACCTAACCTAACCTAACCTAACCTAACCTAACCTAACCTAACCTAACCTAACCTAACCTAACCTAACCTAACCTAACCTAACCTAACCTAACCTAACCTAACCTAACCTAACCTAACCTAACCTAACCTAACCTAACCTAACCTAACCTAACCTAACCTAACCTAACCTAACCTAACCTAACCTAACCTAACCTAACCTAACCTAACCTAACCTAACCTAACCTAACCTAACCTAACCTAACCTAACCTAACCTAACCTAACCTAACCTAACCTAACCTAACCTAACCTAACCTAACCTAACCTAACCTAACCTAACCTAACCTAACCTAACCTAACCTAACCTAACCTAACCTAACCTAACCTAACCTAACCTAACCTAACCTAACCTAACCTAACCTAACCTAACCTAACCTAACCTAACCTAACCTAACCTAACCTAACCTAACCTAACCTAACCTAACCTAACCTAACCTAACCTAACCTAACCTAACCTAACCTAACCTAACCTAACCTAACCTAACCTAACCTAACCTAACCTAACCTAACCTAACCTAACCTAACCTAACCTAACCTAACCTAACCTAACCTAACCTAACCTAACCTAACCTAACCTAACCTAACCTAACCTAACCTAACCTAACCTAACCTAACCTAACCTAACCTAACCTAACCTAACCTAACCTAACCTAACCTAACCTAACCTAACCTAACCTAACCTAACCTAACCTAACCTAACCTAACCTAACCTAACCTAACCTAACCTAACCTAACCTAACCTAACCTAACCTAACCTAACCTAACCTAACCTAACCTAACCTAACCTAACCTAACCTAACCTAACCTAACCTAACCTAACCTAACCTAACCTAACCTAACCTAACCTAACCTAACCTAACCTAACCTAACCTAACCTAACCTAACCTAACCTAACCTAACCTAACCTAACCTAACCTAAC